>CM040239.1:90699470-90746287 GCA_022545495.1 Chrysanthemum lavandulifolium
CTTCTTCCATACGAGGTCTCCATATATCAGAGCCAAGTGTTAATAGTGCTTGGGAGGATAAAAGACGAGACCACAACACACATAAAAGGTTTTCTGAGAATATGCTCTTGTCTCTTCGTGGGTTATGTCGAAAAGCCAAGACATGGGGCAACATTATCACTGTTATAAAGTTATATTTAGACTCTTTAGTGGCTCAAAAGATTGATCATAATTCAGTTTGTGAAGCGGGGTTTGATGTTAGGACTTTCATAACAGTCCAAGTGACTTCACAAGTTGCCAAAGTTATGTTTGACTCTGCTGTGGATATACTATTGTTGTTGAACTACATGGTGAAGTTAGGTGGCCAGGTCAGCATGCGTACTTCTAGATACACATATGAATGCCTACATAGTAGAAAAAACATATGAGGATGTGGTAAGCATATTTATTTATTGTTCGTATGCAGATAAATATGCATCCGGATGATGTTTCCAGGATACAACTTGAGTTATTTCCACTACTTCAAAAAGTTATTACGGAGTGGCATATAATACATTTCCTTGGGACTACCCCTTGTGAATCACGAGCCATCGAAGACTCGAGTTCTCACCTCTCACTTTTACAAATCAGTAGGTGTATCAATACATTTAATTATTCACTAATTTGGCAAATGAGCTGGTTGGGCAGGTTGGGTAATGGATCAAAAAGGGTAATTTTTGGTACAGGTTATATCGGGTGCCAAAACAATTAATTGGGCTAATTTATGTATGAAAACAGTATTGATTTAATTTTTTCCCAAAGATAAGAAAGATGTTGCGTGCATTAAAACTACACTTTAAGCGATTTTCGACCCATACGGAGCATTTTAGCCGTTTCCTTTAAAAAATACTAAAAATCTATGCATTTGAACCTTAAGAGGTAATGTATAATCCAAATCAACGTATTTATATATAATTGATTAAAATTGTCAGCTCTACTTTAGACCAATTTATAATTCTAGTATTAGCCGATCAGCAGCAGTCACTAGTGATTATAAGTTTATAACTATGTTCATCTGGGAAAACATGCTAATAAGTTAATATATCTTTGGCATTAATTCCATGTAGAGTTTTATTTAAATATTTATTTTTATTTTGTGAATTATGCACCTTCAGATAGCAGCGCCAAAGGAAGATCTTGGAACGAGAAGCAAGGGAAATGTGACTTTGCATTGGCTTTTCTTCTGATACTTGATCAACAAAGATCATTTCAAGGCCAAGATGGTGTTAATTTAAGACGTCTTCCAAATCCAAGTTCTTTTAGTGTGTACGAAAGTATAGGAAACATAAGATGAACAATAGAACCTTTATTCAAACCTAAGCCACAATAGTCAGCTTAGATTAAGTTTGCAATAGTATCCAAAATGTTACAAGATTAGATTAATGTCAATGAGACAATAATCATGTAAGTACAAAGACAAGACAAGATTAATGAAATGATCAGAAAGAAGAGAAGAGTGTGATGCAATGACTGCACACACAAGTGTCTCTAACCCTAGATTAGGGAACTTATTAAATAGGAGATTAAGTTACACTAAGACCCCTCTAACGGCTATAAATGACTCATCAGCAGAAATGAGAATAACTTGTAAACGAGCATCCCGGAACTTTAAACCTTTTATTCTTTGTCCATGATTAACCCCGTAATAGGCCTACACTGAACATAACTTGAAAGCCATTAGCAATTGATAGAATGACATGTTCGCCACAGATTAATACCCCAAAATTTAACATTCCCCTTAATCGATGGGCAAACATATCAAACAATATCAATTTTTCACACAAGAATTTATCTTTGATAAACGGGGAGGTTTTAGTAAGTATGTCCGCAATTTGGTTTGAAGAGCCAATCTTTTGGCACTTATAACACCTCTTGCAATTTTTCCCCGATGAAGTGGACATCAATTTCAAAGTGTTTTGATCTTTCATGGAAAAGCAGGATTGATGACAAGTTGTAAAGCGATTTGTTATCACAAAAAGATTAACGGGAAGATTGATGTCAACTTTTAGATCCTTTAAGATTTTTGAATCCAAATGATTTCACATGCAGCGAGAGACATAGATCTATACTCGCTTCGTGGAAGATTTTGAAAGAGTGTTTTGTTTTTACTTTTCCATGAGATCAAATATCATTAAAGAAAACACAATAACTTTGATGATTTTTGGTTTTCTTGCATTTGGCCCGATCGCATCACTATATCCTTCAAGATGATTTTCGAGTTCTTTGAAATTGTACCTTAGATCTTTCCTATAGCTCCTTTTAGATATCTCGAACATTGAGGGCACATTCTAGATGAGATTTTAATGGAGTGCATATATTGTGCCGCACAATGAACCGAGTATGAGATGTCGGTCTTGTGTGGGTGAGATAGATAAGTTTTCAAGTAACCGATAACCCGATGATGTTGACAAGAAGGGTTCATCAAGAGTGGGAATGTATGGAAGGACGAGTTGGGTTCCATAGGAGTTGAAACAGGTTTGCACCCAAGAAGACTAAATTCTTTGAGGAGTTCAAGACAGTATTTTCTTTGGGAGAGACAAATGTCATTCCCAGTTTTTAAGACCTCAATGCCAAGAAAATATTTTAAATTTCCCAAGTCTTTGATATGAAATTTTGATTTTAGAAATTCTTTGAATAGGTTTATCTCATCAATACGGTTTCAGAAGGACAATATCATCCACATAAACAAGCGAGCAATAAAATTGTTATTCTCTGTTTTGGTGAACAAAGAGTGATCATTAACAGTTGAACAAAGTTATTTTCTTTTAAAACAACGACAAGTTTTTCATTCCATTTCACGGGAGCTTGTTTTAGACCATATAGAGACTTGACAAGTTTGCAAACTTTATTCTTATTGTTCTCATTAGAACCCTTGGGATGGTCATATAGATATCCTCATCAAGATCTCCATACAAGAAAGCATTGTTAACATCAAGTTGAAAAAGAGGCCATTTGTTTTTACTGACTAAGACAATAAGACATCTAACGTAGACATTTTCACAACAGGGAAAAAGTTTTATCATAGTCTATTCCTTCCTTTGGTTATAGCCTTTAACAACTAATCTAGCCTTGTATCATCAACTTCACCATTGGCTTTATATTTGATTTTAAAGATCCATTTGTAGCCAATAGGAGTTCTATTAGGAGGTAGATCGGTTATATCCCAAGCATGGTTTTCATTTAAGGCCTCAATTTGAGTTCATAGCATCAACCCAATTACTATCAAGGATAGCTTCTTCATACCGTAGGTTCAATACTTTTATTAAGACTAGGCATAAGCGATAATTATCTTTGTTAAGATTAGAGTAATTAACAACCTTTTCAACACCATATTTGACTTTTCCTTTTACAATAAAGTCGTTAAGATTCTTGGGCAACTTAGAGACTCGTTGACCTTCTAGCGATAGTGGTGGCAAGCCTCTTTCTTGTTCGCAGAATCGGGTGTTGTATCGGTAGAATCGAAGATGCATTATCGGGATGTGATTCATGTGATATGGTGCCCTCGAGGTGTGTATTATCATCTATAGATGTTGCAACCGGTTCATCAATCCTAGTAGGATGACTTACCACTGTGCCATCATCATAGGATGTCACTCTCCTTCATCATTGGGACTTATTTGTGAGTCAAAGAAATTTTGTAATTTAAATCTTTTGGCACAAAAGTTTCAACAAAAGGTTTTGACAAGGTATTTTTCATTTGAAGGAAAAGCAGTTTCATAAAATTTGACATCTCGGAGTAAAAGATATTTTTTGTTTCTAGGCTCAAGAGTTTATAGCCTTTTTCTCATTTGAGTAACCAATAAGGACACTTTTTCGGACCTACTACCAAATTTATCGAGATGTTGAGAATGGTGGCATAGCATAAGCGACTAAAGACTCTAAGGAGAGAGAGTGAAGGGTCATGCCCATACACAAGGAAGAAGGGGACTTGCGAGACAGGCGAAGAGGGTAACCTGTTTATGACATAGGAAGCAGTTAGAACACATTCAGGCCAAAGATATAGAGGTAATTCCCCCTGAAACATAAGGGATCTAACTACATTAAGGAGATGCCTATGTTTCCTTTCTGCAATACCATTTTGTTGTGGTGTATAAACACAAGAGGTTTGATGTAAAATTCCTTTTTCTGAAAAAAGTGTTGAAGTTTATTATTGACACATTCTGTCCCATTGTCACTTCTAAAGATCTTAACATTGTGTTCAAATTGATTTGATAACATATGTGTAAAGTTAACAATGGAAACATAAACATCATCCTTCCCCTTAAGCATATAAACCCACACTTCCCTGGAATAGTCATCAACTATGGTTAAAAACTATTTGTAACCATCTCTGCTAGTGACTTTATATGGTCCCCATACATCAAGATGAACAAGTTGACCAATTTTAGTTGATTTATGTTCACTTAGAGGGAATGGTTCCCTGGTTTGTTTAGCTTTATTACAAGTATCACGAGATGATCGAGTTTGGATGTACTATCAAATTTAAGAGTGGGTTTAAGTATGTGTAGGACTTGGTCGGAGGATGACCAAGTCTTTGATTCCAGATTTCTAGAAACATGACAAACAGATATGCGGTTATTAGAAATAATCTTACATGTAGAATCAATATCAAACATATATAACCCATTGTATTGTTTACCAATCCCCACAATTCTTTTTTGATGTAAATCATGTATATAGCAATTAGATTCATTAAACCCAACAAACATCTTATTGTCTTTAGCAATTTTATGAACAGACAGGAGACTAACATTGTACTCAGGAACAACTAGAACATCAAAAAGAGTTAGGTCATTATTGACCTTTAAATTACCAATTTTAGTAATTAAGGCTCGAGTATCGTTGGGATGTCCAATGATTACGCCAAGATTTGAAATGTTAACAACATTAATTAAAAAATTGAACACAGTCATGTGTGATTTGGACCGAGTCAACAATCCAACCAAGACCGATGTTTCGGATAAGGATTTTGTGTTGTTGTTAAAAATTTGTTGAAGTTTACATTAAACTTGACACCGCCATTAAAGAAGGTTCTGAAAATTTTTACCGCCAAGTTGGCATTAGGAGATGACACATTGTTGTCATTGAGAAGACTCATAAGTCCGGAGAGCTTTTCATTAGACAAGGAGACGGAGAGTTGTTATTGCTAGCACTATTATCGGTGATATGATTAGTTTCAAAGACAAAACATTATTCTCTTTGAAGGTTTACCATTAAAATTCCTTTTAACATATCCGGCGGGATAACCAACAAGATCAAAACATCTATCAACGATGTGACCGGGTTTTTGCAATTAGTACATTTGAGATTCATGTTTGGTCCTCTGCTATTTGAGTTGTTACCGAGATTAAAACTAGAACCTTTGTTGTTAAAACCTTTTTGTTATCAAAAATTTTCCACCATCGAAGTTTTACGACAAATGCTATAGCATTGGGTTTAGCGAGCTATTCCCGGATGAAACATTTACGTGAGATTCTTCTCCGAGACAACAGAGAAAGTGGTTTTGACATTAGGTAAAGGATCTCTGGTTAAAATATTTCTTCGATGGGGACATAGGTGTCATCAAGACCCATAAGAAATTGCATTAACTTGATTAGGCGATTGTGTTTTTCAAAATGTTTTGACCTCACAAGTGCGGGGATGCAAGCTAATCATACAATCAAATTGTTTCCATAAAGAGTTAAGGTTGTTATAATAATCGGCAAGAGAGGACCCACTTTGACTAAAAGAGTTTATATTTTTATGCAAATTAAAATATTTGAACCATCAACCTTATCATAAGTATCTTTAAGATCATTCCACATTTCATAAGCGGTTTTAGCATAGATAGCACCAAAGAAATAGTTCGTTTGAGAGAGTTAAGAATCCAAGTAACCACAGCGTAATTACAAGTATCCCATTGATTAGCAAGACTAGGGTTCGAATCATCTCTTATGCAAGTACCATCAATAAACCCTAACTTATTATGGTTCCTTAAAGCAAAGGTCATGGCCATATTCCATATTTTATAGTTTTCAGTTCTAGTGAGTTTAATAGAAATAATGGGAGTACCATTGGTATTGTTGGGGTGTAAATACAAAGCATCACCAAAGGATAAGCTTTTCTCAGTGGAAGAACCACCACCACCAATATTATCATCACCAATAGCCATAATGCAAACAATAAGACAGACAAATAATCACAGATAGAGATAAAAATAAGAGCAAAAAGACAAATAAATAAGACTTTGTATTTAAGAAACAACAAGCACCAAGCCTGTGGACTAGGGTAAACCAGAGCAGGTATTCGTACCACTCAAAGGTGGCAGATCAAGAAGTTAGTCTACCCGTTTGCACCCACAAAGACTTAAGTACTGTATGTTTGAAGAAAAGATAAGACTTAGACTTACAGAGAAATATGCCGCGGAAGAACAAATCACAATTACCCTAGATTCACTTAGTCTAGGACTAATTGTAAGTAGAAGATAACCAGTGATTACGCCAATAACCCCAAACCACCAATTTGTTGCTGAAGAGAATCAATGAGCCTGAATCTCTGATACCATGTACGAAAGTATAGGCAACACAAGATGAATAATAGAACCTTTATTCAAACCTAAGCCACAATAGTCAGCTTAGATTAAGTTTGCAATAGTATCCAAAATGTTACAAGATTAGATTAATGTCAATGAGACAATAATCATGTAAGTACAAAGACAAGACAAGATTAAAGAAATGATCAGAAAGAAGAGAAGAGTGTGTTACAATGACTGCACACACAAATGTCTCTAACCCTAGGTTAGGGAACTTATTAAATAGGAGATTAAGTTACTCTAAGACCCCTCTAACGGCTATAAATGACTCATCAGCAGAAATGAGAATAGCTTCAGCAGAAACGAGCATCTTAGAACTTTAAACCTTTTATTCTTTGTCCATGATTAACCCCTGTAATAGGCCTGCACTGAACATAACTTGAAAGCCATTAGCAATTGATAGAATGACATGTTTGCCACAGATTAATACCCCAAAATTTAACATAGTGTTCCACTACGAAATTTTTCAAGCTGGATAGTATGGGGCACGAGTGTAGATGGGTCATCCTCTTTTTCTACTCGCTCAACAATTGTTGCTTTGATCTTGCTTAAGCATAGACATTTTGATGCCGTTGAGGTTATTACTTTCCTTTTATTGCATCATCATTGCAGTTAGATGTGTCAATTTCAACTAATTTATCTAAAACTGGAATTTTTTTTATTTTTTATGGTAATGGGTGAAACAAGTAGAATGGTTTGATTGGTTATAAATGAAATACACCACTGAAATTCTATTAGTTGAAACGCTTTAATTTTTCTTATCTATATTGATGTTAATTTCCAAAGATTTATTTAGTATATTTATTATGCATAGAAAATTAAGAAAGTTTGGGGGAAAAATTAGCTGTTGGGCTGCACGACACGACACAGTCTTGATCAGCAACTAACAATAATGTCTTTTTTGTTTTTGTTTTTGAAGCATCTTCTTAGTACGGTAAACCAAAATCTACTCAAGGAGATAACACTTTAAGAGGAGGGTAATAATTGAAATACTTTTTTAGCTCTTGTTGACTCTATACTTCAACTATCTGCAAAATTATGGCATGAATGTTTGTCATTTGTCTTTTGCAGATGCTAATGATGATTTTTCGACCCAAAAACCGGATTCCTTGATGGATATAGAGAAACTTGAAAATGAGTTTGTATCAACATCAGCAGAACATTTTCTCTCAAAGGAAAACATCGAATGGACATTTACTGGTATAAAGCGCATAATTGTTTTTTCAGAATTTACCCTATTTATATTAAGTGCCTATATTAGTCTCACTGCTATGAACACGATGATTCTATGATCTCTGTAATATGGTATTCTTTGAGCATTACTATAGGTCTTACATATATACTCTTTCAGGGATCGAGAGACCTCCGTCGAACTTAATTGACTTGTTGGTGCGATCGAATCTATATGACATGGCGTTCTCATTGTGATTCTAAAATTTTACAATGGATCGGCATTGAAGAGGTAAATCTACATTCTTACTTTATCTAAAAAGTTAAGACAGGTCCATAAGCTTTTTGGTTACTTGTTTATGATCTTTGCTAAAATCATGACTTCTCATATAGGGGCTGGAAAGATTTTTACTCATATGTCGCGGCAATCTTGTCAAGCGGTATCTATCATCATGACTTGCTTGTCTATGTTATCTTGGTCATTAATTTTCTTTGTTCCATATCCTTTTCATTTCGGTTTAGTTGCAAGTGGTCTTTTCGAGCTTGGACCTGCCAGTCTTTCGTTTTAGTTGGTATAAATGTATAAATCTTCATACCTATTACAAGAAAAAATTATCATTTTAAATTAAAGGAATGATACAAAAAAACATGGCCTGCTCCTAACGTCAAAGGATGAGGTTGCTCCTGCAGCAAAACATTCCGAAAGGAAAGACCAATGGGATGCGCTTAAGCAATACATAGTTCGTAACTTTTGTCAACTCTCAGCTTGTACCATATACATTATTTCTATGATTTCTATTATTGCTTTGGATATTAATAAAAAAATTTAAGAAACTGATCATTTACAATTTTCTTCCAGTAACATTTTAAGTCTGTTAGACAGCTACATTGCCTACATCATAATACTTACCATGTTAACCTTATTTTTAAAATCTTGAGTGATTGCAGCTTAAAACAAAAATTCAGTTATTATCTATTTACTAAATTGCAAATGACGAGAGTCTGTATTCACTTTACTGAATGTTCATTTGAACTATTGAATGCAGGAAAACTATAAATCTTTTCATCCTAGATTGCCAGTGATTGTTGCAGAAACCCTTCTCTGTGTTGACAATTTAATTGAACTTCCTCATTGGCTCGTTGAGATGTTTAAGGTACTTTTTTAATATTCCTCATTATTATATATTTTTGCTTTTAAAATGTTTAAGGTACTTTAACAAAGTAATAGTAATAGGAATGTTGTGAGTTATAATTAATTTTCTATCAAATGACAGAGCACACGGGATACCTCAGGCATGGCTCGGTCAGAATCAAACCCTGCATCATTGTTCCAACTGTATGTTGATTATGGGCGATATGCAGAGGCTACTAATCTGCTGCGTCATTATCTTGAAGCTTTTACATCATTGGTATGTTTCTTATATTTTATTTTGTGATATAATCTTAGTCCTACAAATTTAATTTTTCAATTAAAAGAAGTCAGCTAAAGGGGAAATTTTACTGACTGGCGATTAGACCGGCTATGTTGTACGGATCCAGTGTTGGCCCATCTCCAAGCCCATGCTTCTGAGTAGAGGTGGCGAGGCGAGAATGTTGAGATGGACTTGTGGTAAAACCTTGCTTGACATGATACCGAACAGAGTTTTTAGAGAAAAACTTGGCGTCGAAAATATTATCTCAAAGATGAGAGAAGGTAGGTTGAGGTGGTTCGACCATGTCAGGAGGAGGCCCCAAACAGCGCCGGTTAGAAGGGTCGAGGCGCTGGTATTAGATGGCGTGAGAAGAAGGGGCAGACCCAATCTCAGGTGGGAGGGATAGACTTAAGCTAGAAGTCGGAGCTTCTCTTGTCGGAGGACATGACCTCAGATAGGAAGGGGTGGAGAGATAGGATTAGAATCTGCGGGTAGATTTGGCGTTTAGGTGGTTTTTGGTAGGTTTAGGTTTCTAGGCGCCTTTTTGCTTTTGTCGTAGCCCTAGGCCCCGTGCGTTGCTTTGCTTTGTGTTTTTCTGGTTTGCCTGTTTTTCTTGCCTGTTTTTAGTTTTTGGTGCTTTGTTTTTGTTGCTCTGCCTTTCTTTAGATCTGTGCCTGTTAGGTTTCTGCCTTGCTTTTTGTTGCTCCCTTTGGTCTGCCTGCTTCTCTTTGGGTTTTGTCCCTTTGTTTTTATGTTTGTGTCCTGCTTTTGTGTGCCTTTTCATGTGCTTTCCCGTGCCCCTTTGCTTTGTTTTACTTGCTTTCGTGTGGTTTTATTATCTTTGCTTTCTTCTCATCTCTTTCTCCCTGACACCTTGCACTTAGGAGGTCTCGTTGAGCAGTCTCCCTGCTCCCGGTTTACCAGAGGCGGGGGTAGGATCTGTCTACATTTTACCTCCCCATACCCGCCCGGGGGGGTGGGTTGTTGTTGTTGTTGTGTCATTAAAAGAAGTCAGTTCTTTAAACTTAGTCCACGCTTTCAATCTCACATATCTTGATCAGTGTTAGAGTTATGGCATGCACAAATTTAACTTACTTATACTAAATGTTGGTTGCAATGTTGCATTACTGAAAAAAGAAGTGTGTACTATGCTTATCCTTCTTTCTAATAACTTTTACTAATATTTTGTTGCATACCTGCAGGGACCAGCAGGTAATATCCATATGGAGGAGACATCTGCAGTGTGGTTTCCATACATGACAATTGAACGTTTGTGGAGTAAACTCGGTGAGTTGATTAAATCAGGCTGTACGAAAGTATAGGCAACACTAGATGAACAATAGAACCTTTATTCGGATCTAATTCGCAATAGTCGACTTAGATTAATAATATCAAATGTTACAAGATTAGATTAATGTCAATGAGACAATAATCATATGAATGTAAAGACAAGACAAGATCGGTGAAATGATCGAGAGAAGAAGAGAGTGATACAAAAGGCGCACACTCAGTGTTTGTAACCCTAGATTAAGGGACTTATTAAATAGGGGATTAAGTTACACTAATACCCTCAATGGCTATAAATGACTCATCGTGAAATGAATAACTCTTCAAAAAACCGACTTCTTGGAACTTTAAACCTTTATTCTTTGTCCATGAATAACCCTGTAGAATCTCGCAATGATCATAACATGAAAGCCATTAGGAAGCGATAGAATGATATGTTTGCCACAGATTATTGCCCCAAATTCTAACATTCCCCTTGATCGATGAGCAAACATATCAAACAATATCGAGTTTTCACACAAAAATTTATCTTTGGTAAGCAGGAGATTTTTAGTGAGAATGTCTGCATTTGGTTTGAAGAGCCAATCTTCTTAGCACTTATAACAACTCTTGAAATTTTCTCCTGATGAAGTGAACATCAATTTCAAAGTGTTTTGATCTTTCATGAAAAGCAGGGGTTGTGACAAGTTGTAAAGCGATTTGTTGTCACAAAAAGATTAACAGGAAGATTGATATCAAATTTTAGATCTTTTAGGATTTTTGAATCAAATGATTTCACATGCAGCAGATGAGACATAGATCTATACTGCCTACGTGGAAGATTTTGAAAGAGTGTTTTGTTTTTACTTTTCCATGAGATCAAACAATTATTGAAGAAAACACAATAACTGTGATGATTTTTGGTTTTCTTGCATTTGCCCAATCGACATCACTATATCCTTCAAGATGATTTTCGAGTTCTTTGAAGTTGTACCTTAGACCTTTTCCTAGAGCTCCTTTTAGATATCTCGAACATTGAGGGCACATTCCGGATGAGATTTTAAGGGAGAATGCATATATTGTGCGGACAATGAACCGAGTATGAGATGTCGGGTCTTATATGGGTGAGATAGATAAGTTTCCCAAGTAACTTTTGATAACCGGTGATGTTGACAAGCAAGGGTCATCAAGGTGGGAATGTATGGAAGCACGAGTTGGGTTCCATAGGAGTGGACACAGTTTGCACCCAAGAAGACCAAATTCTTTGAGGAGTTCAAGACAATATTTTCTTTGAGAAAGATAAATGTCATTCCTAGTTTTAAAACCTCAATGCCAAGGAAATATTTTAGATTTCCCAAGTCTTTGATATGAAATTTGGATTTTAGAAACTCTTTAAAAGATTTATCTCATCAATCGGTTTCGGTAAGAACAATATCATCCACATAAACAAAGCGAGCAATAAACTTGTTATTCTGTTTTGGTGAACAGGAGTGATCATTAATGATTGAACAAAGTTATTTTCTTTTAAAACAACGACAAGTTTTTCATTCCATTTCGGGAGCTTGTTTTAGGCCATATAGAGACTTGACAAGTTTGAGACTTTATTTTATTATTCTCATTCTGAAACCCTTGGGAATGGTCATATAGATATCCTCATCAAGATCTCCATACAAGAAAGCATTGTTAACATCAAGTTGAAAAAGAGGCCATTTGTTTTTTCTGACTAAGGCAATAAGACATCTAACGATGAACATTTTCACAACAGGGGAAAAAGTTTCATCATAGTCTATTCCTTCCTTTGGTTGTAGCCTTTAACAACTAATCTAGCCTTGTATCTATCAACTTCATCATTGGCTTTATATTTGATTTTAAAAATCCATTTGTAACCAATGGGAGTTCTATTAGGAGGTAGATCGGTTATATCCCAAGCATGGTTTTCATTTAGAGCCTCAATTTCGAATTCATAGCATCTACCCAATTACTATCAAGGATGGCTTCTTCATAATGGTAGGTTCAATACTTTTATTAAGACTAGAAGCAAAGCAATAGTTATCCTTGTTAAGATTAGAGTAATTAACAACTTTTTCAACCCCATATTTGACTTTTCCTTCAACAATAAAGTCATTTAGATTCAGGGCAACTTAGAAACTCTAGTTGACCTTCTAGCGATAGTGGTTGGCAAGCCTCTTTCTTGTTTAGCGAATCGGATGATGTATCGAGAATCGGAAGATGCATCGGCAGGATGTGATTCATGTGATATGTTGCCCTCGGGGTGTGTATTATCATCTATAGATGTTGCAACCGGTTCATCAATCCTAGAAGGATGACTTACCACGTGCTATCATCATAGGATGTCACTCTCCTTCATCATTGGAACTTGTTTGTGAGTCAAAGAAATTTTGTGGTTTAAATCTTTAGGCACATAAGTTTCAACAAAAGGTTTTGACACGAATTATTCATTTTGAATGGAAACACAGTTTCATAAATTTGACATCTCGGAATAAAAGATATTTTTGTTTCTAGGCTCAAGAGTTTATAACCTTTTTTTTCATTTGAGTAACCAATAAGAACACTTTTTTCGGACCTACTACCAAATTTGTCGAGATGTTGAGAATAGTGGCATAGCATAAGCGACCAAAGACTCTAAGAGAGAGAGTGAAGGGTCATGCCCATACACAAAGAAGAAGGGGACTTGCAGAGAATCGAAGAGGCAACTGTTTATGACATAGGCGGTTAGAACACATTCAAGCCAAAGATATAGAGGTAATTCCCCTCAAACATAAGGGATCTAGCAACATTAAGGAGATGTCTATGTTTCCTTTCTGCAATGCCATTTTGTTGTGGTGTATAAACACAAGAGGTTTGATGTAGAATTCCTTTTCATGAAAGAATTGTTGAAGTTTATTATTGACAAATTCATCCCATTATCACTTCTAAAAACTTTGACATTGTGTTCAAATTGATTTGATAGCATATGAGTAAAGTTAACAATGGAAACATAAACATCATCCTTCCCCTTAAGCATATAAACCCATACTGCCCTGGAATAGTCATCAACTATGGTTAAAAAAATATTTATAACCATCTCTGCTAGTGATTTTATATGGTCCCCAAACATCAAGGTGAACAAGTTGACCAATTTTAGTGGATTTATGTTCACTTAAAGGAAATGGTTCTCTGGTTTGTTTAGCTTTATTACAAGTATCACAGAGATGATCAATTTCAGATGAGCTATCAAATTTAAGAGTGGGTTTAAGTATGTGTAGGACTTGGTCAGAGGGATGACCAAGTCTCTGATGCCAGAGATTCTTAGAGACATGACAAACAGATATGCAGTTGTTAGAAGTAATCTTACATGTAGAATCTATATCAAATATATATAATCCATTGTATTGTTTACCAATCCCCACAATCCTTTTTTGATGTAAATCCTGTATATAGCAATTAGATTCATTAAACCCAACAAACATCTTATTGTCTCTAGCAATCTTATGAACAGATAGTAAACTAACATTGTATTCAGGAACAACAAGAACATCAAAAAGAGTTAGGTCATTATTGACCTTTAAATCACCAATTTTAGTAATTAAGGCATGAGTACCAATTGGATGACCAACAGTTAAGCCAAGATTTGAAATGTTAACAACATTGATTAAAAGTTTCGAACACGGTCATGTGTTGATTTGCACGAATCAACAATCCAACCCGATCGATGTTTCCGGATAAGGATTTAGTGTTGTTAAAAACTTGTTGAAGTTTACATTAAACTTGACACCGCCATTAAAGAAGGTTCTGAAAAATTTTACCGCTAAGTTGGCATTAGCAGATGACATATTGTTGTCATTGAGGAGACTCATAAGTCTCGAGAGTCATTCATTAGACAAGGAGACAGGAGAGTTGCTAGCACTATTATCGGTGACACAATTGGTTTCAGAAACATTATTCTTCTTGAAAGGTTTACCATTGAAATTTCTTTTAACATATCGAGCGGGATATCCAACAAGGTCATAACATCTATCAACAAGATGACAAGGTTTTTGCAATTAGTACATTTGAGGTTCATGTTTGGTCCTCTCGCTATTAGAGTCATACCATTATTAAAACCGAAACTTTGTTATTAAAACCTCTTTTGTTATCAAAAATTTTCCACCATCGAAGTTTTTGCAAAAAGTCGTAGCATTGGTTTAGCGAGCTATTCCATATGAGACGTTTCGTGAGATTCTTCTCCAAAGACAACAGAAAGCGGTTTGACATTAGGTAAAGGATCTCGGTTAAAATATTGCTTCGATGGGGACATAGGAGTCATCAAGACCCATAAGAAATTGCATTAACTTGATTAGGCGATTGTGTTTTCAAAATATTTTACTGACCTCACAAGTGCGGGGAGGCAAGCTAATCATACAATCAAATTGTTTCCATAAAGAGTTAAGATTGTTATAGTAATCGCAAGAGCGGACCCACTTTGACTAAGAGAATTTATGTTTTTATGCAAATTAAAAATAGTGAACCATCAACTTTATCATAGGTATCTTTAAGATCATCCACATTTCATAAGCGGTTTTAGAATAAATAGCACCAACAAATAATTGAGTGAGGAGTTGAGGATCCAAGTGACCTATGAGTTACAAGTGTCTCATTGATTAGCAAGGCTGGGTTTGAATCATTTCTTATGCAAGTACCATCAATAAACCCCAACTTGTTATGGTTCCTTAAGGCAAACGTCATGGCCATATTCCATATTTTATAATTTTCATTTCCAGTGAGTTTAATAGAAATAATGGGAGTACCATTGGTGTTATTGGGGTGTAAATACAAAGCATCACCAAAGGATAAGCTTTTCTCAGTGGAACCACCACCACCAACATTATCATCACCAATGGCCATAATACAAATAATAAGACAGAGATAAAAGAGTCACAGACAGATATAATAATAAGAGTAAATAGACAAGTAAGTAAGACTTTGCAATAAGAAACAACAAGCACCAAGCCTGTGGACTAGGGTAAACCAGAGCGGTATTCGTACCACTCAAAGGTGGCGATCAAGATGTTAGTCTTCCGTTTGCACCCACAGAGACTTAAGTCTTGTATGTTTAAAGAGAAGATAAGACTTAGACTTACGAGAAATATGCAATGGAAGAACAAATCACAATCACCCTAGATTCACTTAGTATAGGGTAAATTGTAAATGAAGATAACCGGTGATTACGCCATAGCAATAACCCCAAACCACAACTTTGTTGCCAAAGAGAATCAATGAGCCCGACGCTCACGATACCATGTCACGAAAGTATAGGCAACACTAGATGAACAATAGAACCTTTATTCGGATCTAAGTCGCAATAGTCGACTTAGATTAATAGTATCCAAATGTTACAAGATTAGATTAATGTCAATGAGACAATAATCATATGAATGTAAAGACAAGACAAGATCGGTGAAATGATCCGAGAGAAGAGAAGAGAGTGATACAAAGGCGCACACTCAGTGTTTGTAACCTAGATTAAGGGACTTATTAAATAGGGATTAAGTTACGTAATACCCTCTAACGGCTATAAATGACTCATCGCAGAAATGAATAACTCTTGATGAAACCGACTTCTTGGAACTTTAAACCTTTTATTCTTTGTCCATGAATAACCCCAGTAGAATCTCGCAATGATCATAACTTGAAAGCCATTAGGAACCGATAGAATGATATGTTTGCCACAGATTATTGCCCCAAATTCTAACACAGGCTATAAGGCAGCTCAATGTGAGGAGCAGAAAAGCCTGTTAAAAGCGGCGCTGCACAAATATTTTCAACATGTAAATTTTTAATTCTTAGCTGCTCTTAATCCCCCTTAGAAGTACTATAGAGGCCGGGTTGGGTAACTGGTCAAAACGGATATTTTTTTTTTTTTGGTTTCGGTCAGATTGAGTTGACCCGAAACCCTTTCTGAACAAAGTTCTATTACTGAAATGATATTGTTTTTTTAATAAAATGATGACAAATGATGCATTGGAATACACTTTTGGCTACTTTCGACCCGTTTGACCTCTTTCAAATTGAACTATAACATATCCCGAACCGTCCATTCATAAGTAAAGGGGTTAAAATTGTCACTCATAACCGCTCCCAATAGTAGATATACCGTAAATTTACAACCTTTTAAAATTTTCTTCCAGCTAAATCTTGACCCGGATGCTGTGATGTCCTTTGCAACCTCATAACTTTCCATTCAGTAACACTTCCGCCATGGTGTATGTAAAAGCTGCAACAGCAAAGAAATTTTTTACTTATTTTAGAAGCTTCAGATTTGAAAGGCAGTGTTTTGTTGGACGGAAAAAATTGTTTGTCCAGTAAGGAAATGTGAGGAGTAGATTGCATTTCTCGGATCATTTATGTTCTAAAATTTTGTTAAAATGCAAAAGAAAGAAAAATCCCGATTTATATCATTGTACTTTTTTTTCCATTTAACAATTGACATTCTGTATCAATACCAAAGATTAGGACTTCATAAACATCGGCCATAGAACAAACTGTATAAGCACTTGTTCAATGATCCAAACTGAAAAAGAATCATAAAAACTATGTTTGTCCGTATCCACCTATAGATTTCTTTAAGTTATGTATGATGTAATGTATACATTTTTTACACCATGATAAATGATTTCCATCTTTTATTAGGAATGTTATACTTCTTTAAAACCTCGATTACATGTAATTAGCACAAAAAGAAGGAAGCATGTATATGAACGTTCCATACATTACACTTACACACATTAAGATGAAAACTTACAATAAATTTTCATTTACGCAACAACGTAACTTGTGTAAGAGTGTGAGATACGAATGTGTTTGATATTGTTTTATTGATTCATACGTATAAAGTTACAACAATATATAATGACTATCCATGATCTATTTAGGGTAAATTGTAATCACCCTCTAAACTAGGGGTGAGCATCGGTCCCGGACCGGACCGGACCGGACCGCCAAGACCGAGGACCGAATTAGCCAAAAAGCCTAGACCGAGGACCGGACCGAATGTGGTCGGTCTGGTCCGGTCCGATCTCGGTCGGTTCGTCGGTCGGTCCGGTCCAACAAGGACAAAATAGTCGGTTTGTGGTCCGGACCGGACCGGACCGAAGACCGAATTAGCCCAAAAGCCTAGACCAAAGACCGGACCGAATGTGGTCAGTCCGGTTCGGTGCGGTCCGTTCGGGTCGTTTGCTCACCCCTACTCTAAACTATAGCTAATCATCTTTAATATACAACTAAGTGCCTACTCATCAATCTAATCCCTTTGCAATCACTTTTATTATACAGCTAACTAGGGGTGGCAATTTCTTACCTAACACGAAACCCGATCTAAAACCGACACGAAATTTAACAGGTTCAGGTTGAGTCTAAATAGATTTCGAGTCGGGTTTGGGTCGACCCATCCAACCCGTTTATTAAACAGGTCACGTTCGGGCTGGGAATAAATTAAGCGGGTCGACCCGCCAACCCGTTTAAGATTTTTTTTCTTAAATTAAAGATTTATTTGTATTATACTATACAGGTTAAATGGGTTTAACGGGTCGACCAGCAAACCAATTTAACCTGTTTAACTTGTGTAATGTGCCAACTTTTGTTTATAAAACGGGGTTAAATGGGTCAACCCGAAACCCGTTTAACTCATTCAGCCAGTATAACCTATTTAACCAGCCAACCCAAGTATATATACGGGTTAAATGGTTCGGGTTATGTGTAAACATATTAGTGTTGACATAACTGACCCGATGAAAAAAAGCTTTCTAAAAGTTTTTCAAAAAGCTTTTCTTGCAATGGAAAAAAAGCCTTTCAAATGACTTGTTCTAATAGTAAAAAGCTATTTTTATTTTTGCCATTGTAGATACTCTAACTTAGCTGCTTAAATCATTTAGCAAGGACTCGTTTCCATTAAAAAATGTTTAGCTTAAGGTTTAAATAATTTACCGTACACTATGAATGAACAACTATGAAACTCATTTTCTGGGAAGACTTTATTAGGTAGAGTTAAGAAATGTTGAAAAATTTAACTGACTTGTAAATTTTATACGGGTAGTAAACATAACATTAACATTTACAATGATTAATGAGACCAATCTTCACAGGGTATTACTTTACAAGCCAACTCTCAGTTCCTCGTATGTAGTTACATCATCCAAAAAGCATAAGCCGTGGACCATAAGACCATCCCAATTAGTGCGATGGTGTGTAAGGAAAGTCGTGGCCTTTGTGATAGAAACTACCTCCAACCGAATGGATATTGCAAATTCCTTTTTCCCACCATTTGATCCCAGCGCTTCCTTGTCCATCGACAATGAAACACGTACACAAGCTAGGGTCTATCGTCTTGATTACTACTTCTCCACAGCAAGGCATTTGGAGACAAGGTCCATTCCAAACTAACTGACCAAGAATGTGCACGCAGCATTTGAACCCTCCATCTACAAAGCCTCAATATAAAAAGGCACACCTTTCTATAGGCTTAATTTGATCCATGCATCAAAATTCAGTTGGCACAAAGAATCTTGTCACCAGTCATCTCTTTGAACTCAATCCATAACCATGAAGCGACCTTTAGTGCCCAATAAATCGATAACCATAAGCATTTGTCGCTATTTTGAGGAAAAAGAGATGCATTCTAAATAACATTTATCAATACAGCTAGATCACTGATCACCCCCTTCCTCTCGCTAAACCACACCATCCTTACATCCATGATCCCGCACCTTCCTGCATTTCACACTCCCACTCACATTGACTTCTATGTGACACTCCATCTGGTATCATCTAATTTTTTTCGCATGTTGAACTTACCAGTGCATATGTGCTTACTGATTAAGTACAGATTCTATCATAAAAAGTAAAATATGAATAAACCTCCTCAGAAACAGTATTTATAGACATTGAAGTTGTTCAGCTAATCGAAAGACTCAATATTGCAAATTTGCAATAGAAAGTATAAGAAACACAAATTACTGGTTTTTGTGTTGTTATTTACTTATGAAAAACACGACATCAGTTTATAATCTTAATGGTGTTTGATTGATAGGAAATCTTATAATAATTACTCATAAAATAACCTGTCACGCAAACTCCATGTCACTGAATATCATAACGATACTAGCTTGTTACATTTAAGATACTTGGATTTGTATCTTGATTACACAAGTATCTACTTACATATGTCACAACCGCATATTATTTCTTATGGATTATGAGTCTTTTACCATATAACAGAAAAGATATTGAACTTTTTATCATACTAAATCAAGTTCAAAACTTTACAAAAATCTGAAACACCCATCATTCAATAGTACACAACACATCCAAAAACTAAAACTGGTGCATCGTGTCATATTAGCAAGCTACTACTTCAAGATCATAACTACAACAGAATCATATCTAACAACCTAAAATCAAAACCTGTTTTATCGTCAAACTATTTCATAGTAAACAACAAACAGATCACGTAATTCCAAATAATAGAAGCAACATGGATCCTACAAGAATCACTATAATAAAACCAATAACCATACTTCTGAATTTGAAGCAAGCATCACATATACAGTATGTCACTATCAGGTCGATAACACATACCACCTGATAAGAACTCAACCTGCAATAATAACAATTAAACCTCATTTAGACATTTTAATTGGTGCATATTCAAATCATCTAGAAGATCAATAGTATATGTGATAAAATGTGAAGTAAAAGATATTGGATTATCATGTCACACCACAAGAAAAATAATCAACATACAAGTATAATCCCTCATTTGTATCCAAATCCGAATCAAATGTATATGCAGTGCCAATCCAACACAAGTCCCTTTTTTACTATTCTTTCAATTTAAGTTCTTGTTTTTTTTTTCCATCGTATTCTATCAAAGTCAAACAAGATTTCATGATTATTAAGGTATTATGTTCAACAAAAGATGGAGTTGATTTGGTAACTTGAGTTAGATTGTGAACGATCACCCTAAAAAGTAATATAATAGAAACTCACAATTATCCGCCATTTTTCATCTCCTTTATGCTATCCACAGCACCAAACACAGCCGCCGCAAGCGCCGATAGGAGAATAATAATAGAAAAAAGTATCTACGAGCCAAACACATAAATAAAGTTCATTACGATATCAATTCTTTGATGTAAAAAAAAAAAAAAAAAAAAAAAAAAAAGAACCTTATTCCTAACTCAATAATGGGCTGGTCTGATTTGAAAAATTCAGTAATGCACAATCTAAAGAACCTATACGTGTAACATTACTATCTTTGTCGTAAGTAGGAATTCTATGTTACATACCTGAAATCGATTCATTCTTGAGATTCTTGCATTCGTAATAAAACCATATGGAATAATTAACGCCTGGAATTGGAAAAACAGAAAGAGAAAATGATCACATGAGTTTATAAATGATAGTTCATACATGTATGACAATTAAAAAGAGAGTTAGAAAACCAACCACCCAAATTCCTAGTATTGATCCTAATAAAGCCATCACTGGACCTGTAAAAGGGGAGGGAAACAATCAAATTAGTACCAATGATAGGACAATAATGTGACATTTTCAGAATGTTATTTAACTAATACCAAATGCATAGCACCAATCATTTTGGTTCTGAATGGTTATTGTTTAGTTCGTATTATCAATGTATATCTTGAAAAAAAGGTAGTAATTATTTAGAAATTATGGGAGTGATGATTCCATCATTGTATCAGTAGACAGTTTCAAAAAAGACAGGAAGATGATTCCTCTTCACAATCTTTCTACTGTTCTACAATATTTCTAAATATATAGAGTCAGATTATTAGCATTTGATGAAGTGAGCCATTGTCTTACTCCTATAATTTACATGAATCATCAAAAAGATTTGTAAAATTATTGTTAGAAGAGTTAATCATTTTTCAAGAAAGACAAGAACTTACCATAGTTTTTGATTAGGATGGTCAAGGGGATTGTTATCAGAACTAAAGAACTATTAATAAGAGAAGTCCAAAAGCGGTTGAAATATTGTTTGTTTGGTGTGCCCATCACATCCTCCAATGTTGTAAGCACCCCATAAATGCCAAGTACATATCTTATCATCATATGTGCTACCTAAAAGTAACAAATGCTAGATAATGTTAGTATATCTTTTGAAAATAATAACAACAGCTAAAATAGCTAAATAGTATAAATATATACGGAGTAGTTTTCTCTGCATATATATGTTCAAATTTGGTAATAATTAATAAATTGATGCAAGAACTCGATGAGATAGCAACACTTTTTTTTTTTTTTTTGCACATACCGTAACGTAAGCTGCAATCCGCGACACATACAAGTCCTTGGGCATATTCAGAATATAAATTGATTCTACGTTGGAACCAAATTTAGCATAACCAAAGCATGCAGCTAACAGATATAGCATCAAGGTTGGTACAAAGCTGACAGAAAGAAATGTCATGAATTATGAGAAACAATTATACACTAAATAAATTACAAAACTCAGAAGATTGTTATACGTACATGAAGCATAAGATTCTCCGATAGTCTTCTCTCCTTCTCAATCTGTGAAACAATTCAGGAAGGTACGGATGACCTGAAAAACAATATGCATAGAAGCCGCTCGCAATGGGCCAATTTCTAGGTCTAACAAATTTGGTTGACGGTAATGGTGCTCCTTCAACTACAATAGTACAAAAAATTGCTAGCCAACCCAAACAACATACGGCCACTATGTTCAGAATAACTCCTGTAACTGATTACATAAATATATTAGAAGTTCAAATTTTCAAAGTTTCACAAATTACCAAATTTTCAAAGTTTCACAAATTACCAAATTGATTTACTAAAAGAACATAAATATATTAGAAGTTCAAATTTTCTTTTTCAATGTGAGAATGTTAAAAAAATACTCTTATTACTGTTGTCGTGCTAACACTAAAAAACTAATTAAGTTCAATGTAATTACCTGTTAGCCACAGATCGTGACGTTCAAGGTCGGGTACTAACCAAACTATAATCAACATGATCCCACACAA
This sequence comes from Chrysanthemum lavandulifolium, assembly GCA_022545495.1. Taxonomy (NCBI): domain Eukaryota; kingdom Viridiplantae; phylum Streptophyta; class Magnoliopsida; order Asterales; family Asteraceae; genus Chrysanthemum; species Chrysanthemum lavandulifolium. The sequence continues at coordinate 90,721,952 of CM040239.1, forward strand.
TACGAATAAGACCACTTTGTAGTGATTCGTTGTATAGCCCAGAAGTGTAATCTCTCCTGAATGAAAATATTCCAATACATCTTTATCAATCATGGCAGATTCCACTGACGAAGCCTAGAGTAAAAGACAAAATCAAACAAATTAATTGGATTGTTAATTCAAAAGTGTGTTATTTATTACTGGTTGACAAGATATGACTTTGTGTATATATCTATATACTTAGATGATTTGTTAATAAGCAGTGTATGTATCTCTTATTAGACGATTTAAGGTCACAGTTAACCTTATGCGTTTTCCATGTTAATAGAGAATCTATATGTTTTTTGATTAAGAAATGCTTGTAATCAAGCCAATATTAGCAAAACCTTATTTAATCAAGCCAATATTTGCTCTCTAGCTAAATTTTTCATGGTATCACATCCTCAAGAAAGATTTTGATTTCCTAGAGATCAAATATTATGGAATTTAACATAAATAGACTAGGCATGATGGTGTGAGTATACTTACGAAAGATAGAAGACAAACAAATGCCTGAAAAAAGTAAGCAAAACAAGATTAGTAAATAAGTAATTATTCTTATATAAATAGAACTATATATGAATTGGTCACATACCCCTACAAGCTTAACCCCAATTCTTCCGCAAGTAGTTTTACCTATATTAGGATAGGTTTTGATTGAGTGATTTTCGTTCAGTAACAAACCAATATTGTCAGCACTCGCCAACGTGATGCCGAAATACAAGAACAGCAAAACTAGGCCAAACCAGCCTCCTTCTTTAGTGCCATAAGGGGCTGTGTACAATTGTGGGCCGCAAAATACATGAATTCCTGGTTAATTATCTTAAGAGAGATTAGATATTTTGGATTGTTAGACTGTACAAATATTAATATCTTTTACAGACTGAAATGAAGATTAAAGTTTAGAATGAAATCAAGGTTAGTAAAAGAAGAACCAGTGACCAAATGAAACCGAGCATTCTAGCATGTCCAATTACAATTTAATCTATAAAACCTTAATTAGCTTTTTTATAGGAACATTTTTAAATTAGAAAATATGAATGGTGAAATAAATAAACAAAACTGAATCGTTTTGGCGTGTGTAGTGTGTAGCCATGATATACTTACCATTCATGACCAAAATCCAGTTATCCAACTTTGGAATAGGCTTCGGACTACCGGTTAGCATGATGTACTACTGTTTCTTGTATTGGCAAGTTTTTTCCGTTGCTCCCCTATTGAATCAATATCAAACAAGAAAGTTGAACTGTATTATTCATTGATATATCTTATATTTAAATCCAGCCACACACAGTAGGCAAAAATAAGTCAATAAGCTCCCAAAATGAGCTATTCCTAATACCACCTGAGTATCATATCTGTAATTGTTCTTTGTTTTAATGCCTTAAACAAGTTTTTTATAAATGATAAATTATATATAAAAAGTTGGTTAGTTGTAATATAATTTGTATCGAAGGGATAGATTTTGGGGAATTAAGCAAGAGAGAGAAGAACCAAAACTGTAACATTTCAAAGTTTACCAGCAAAAAAATCATCTTAATTGCCATCTTTTTACTTAAACAACAATAATATGCACAATTTAAATATGATGGTTCCTTTAAACATCAAAGTCTACTTACTATATTCATCTACCAAATTTGTGTGTAAGAAATAAAAACCAAATATTTAAATGATTTAAAGAAACAAAGCAACAATGACAAGTGAGATAAAGCATAGTTGTTGTTGCATATATATGTGCCAGAACCACAAATGGATAAATTGTTGTGAAGATACTTCATATGCATCATAGAAATAAAAGACCCACTTATAGAAAAAAGACACTAATAACTACAGAAATTGCAAAGCACTGACATACCTTCTACTATCCTACAGTATGTAGGAATATGTTTTCTTGTTTAAAATTCATTACAAAAGTTTTTTCTTTTCCAATAAAAGTTTTATTACTTGAACATTTGGTTCAGCAAAATAAATAAAGTTTTAAACATTTAGTTTCAAATTCTAATTATATATTCTCCTATATGAAAAACTATTAGAGTTAAAAACTCTGCACCTTTTTTAGCAAAAATTTGAATAAACAGCTATTATACTTTATAATAATTTGATGCAAGGTTAGATGAAAAAGTGTTTTACCTATTACTGCATCATAAGATAACAAAATTCAGATAGTTATATTTGATAAGAACTTAAAGTTGTTTCTTTCTCCCTGGTTTAGAAAACATTTCAAGTATTTGAATAATTTTGATAGATATCATCATGAATACATGCTAAAAATAAGTTTCCACATATAAAAAGTATCAGAAAATGCATATGGGTTCTAGGGATCTTAATCATATATATAACCAATAAAAGACTCAGATATAACAAAAGAAACTCTAGTGGTATTAAGCACTATACTCACTACAACATGACTTTTAGATACCTTATAAACAAATATCACAGTCAAAGCAATCTAACACATCTTCAAAATACACACACAACTAAGCTTCTAGTAAAACAGTTACCTTTTGATACGTGTGCACTGAGATGATCCAAACTAGATCGAGCAAGTTGCTTTAACACCCTGCAGAGCAGATCGTAAGTTTATTTCATTAGTTTAACGTCGAGATATATATAAAGGAACTAACTAAAGAGCAAATCGATAATAAATTGCCAATATTGCATTGCAAATGCCGCGACATTTTCATTCATCGTGCATTACATGTTAACTTAAGCTTACCCTATATAATCAATGTAAATCGGTAAAATTCAAAATCCAGTAAACATTTAAGTCAATTAACTAATTAACAAAAATATCAATAGAATCTAAGCTAACTTCACCAACACAAAACAATTACAATGCACAGTACGTACCAATGAACTAAATATACTGATTGTTACTACTTGATAAGATTTGCCCAAATTACGTTAAAAGCTTCTTTAAAACTACTATTAAAAGATTCAATCTACAGCATAACCAATCGTAAAAAACCAATAAAAACTCAGATATAGCAAAAGGAGCTCTAGCGGTGAATGTTCACTACAACAATATAACTTTTAGATACCTCTATAAACTAGCATTACAGCCATAGCAACATTTAACAGTTGTTCAAATCAAACTCGACATGAACAAATTAACTCAATAATTTACAACATATATAATATACAAGCGAACACACAACTCAAAGCTTCGATCTAGTAGAAAGCTTACCATATTTTACATCATCAAACACAAACTTACATCTATCAAAAAGTTGAGATTAAACATATTTTTCTTCAGTAAATCTATAAACAACATATCGATCTGAAATACCTAACATGCATATCGTTACTCATTACACTAAACATATGACATCATCAGTAACAAATTGAAAAAAATCAAATTAAAACCTAAAAGATCAGCAATAACATATCAATATACACAGAATCTGTCATTGTTAAACTATCAACTAAATCAAAATGAACTACAAAAATTACAAAAAGTAGTTATAAATCAATACACTTATAAATATTCTACTGTTTTATCACTTTTAAAGCATGAACGATTCCGACTACTAGAAACACCATAAAAAAATGACGAATATGAACAAAAGAAGCTGTTTTATCACCTTTATAGTCACGTTGCTAAGAGTTTATATGAAGCTCATCTTTGATAAAATGAAATTAAAAATGAAGAAGAAGAAGCTGACATTAAAATTTGTTTTTAGCTTCAACAGAATTTCATGGAGTGGAGGTTTGTTAGGACTAAAACAAGCAGCATGGTTATAGGAAAGGAAGGAAAGATGGTGGAAGTTTTGTACTGTTTGTCTTTTGATTTTATTTCTTTTGAAATATCTTTTTAACTTTATTTTTATTTTTTTTATACAAATTGTAATGAGTAAAGAAATTCTGTGGTCGAATTAGTAAAGTTATAGTGGATAAGAGTTCTAGAAATATAAATTTTGTTATCTTATTTTAAGAAAATTTTACTGAGTAGTAAACAAAAAAAAATACATTTACAATACTTGATAAGAAAAATTGTACTATTAGACAGTTTAAGAAAAAAAAGAGAGCCTAGACACTAGGTCGTAAAATACAAAGCGTGTAAATTGAATAAATATAATAATAATGAAAGTAATATTGACAGATTAAAGACTAATGTCAACGTTACAAAGTTTGTAATAATTTAAGAGGTAATTTCATATATAATCAACTTAAAGATCACAATTTCATATTTCCCCCACACATGTGTTAAATACATTATAATTATGCATTAAAAGCTTGTATTCTTAAAAAAAATAAATATGAAATTTTAAATTTTAAATTGAGTAAATATGGAATTATGGGGTTATTGGTAAACTGAAAGACCAACAATACCTAGAGGTGTCAATTTTCTGACCCGACATAGAAATTAACAGGTTTGGGTTGAGTATAACTATATTTCGGGTCGGGTTTGGGTCGATCCATCTAACTCGTTCATTAAATAGATTAAGTTCGGGTTGGGAATAAATTAAGCGGGTCAACTCGCTGACCCACTTAAGATTTTTTTTCTTAAATTAAAAGTTACTTATATATTATTATACGTGTTTAATGGGTTAAACGGGTCTACCAGCAAACTCGTTTAGCCTATTTAACTCGTGTAATGTGCCAACTTTTGTATATAAAACGGATTAAATGGGTCAACCCGAAAACCGTAGAACCTATTCAAAACGTGTAACATATTTAGCCCATCAACCCAAGTATATATACGGGTTAAATGGGTCAGGTTCGGGTTATGTGTAAACAGGTTACGGTTGACATACCTAACCCCATGATTTAAATGGGTCAGGTTCGGATTGAGGTTTTCTGACCCGCCAACCTGTCAATCCGAACCCGTTAAACCGAACGTAACCCGAATTGCCACCCCCTTTAACAATAACCCACCCCCTCCCCTTTCCCCCTATGTCTTTTCGGTTTTTTCATTATTTTTTTTTTAGAATTTTATTTATATTAAAAACTATAAAACTGAAAGTATGCAACATGAAATATAAAGTTTAATACGTCAAAAGTATTAAACTAAAAAAAATATATAAAACAAAAACTAATAAATAAATAAAAAACTATGTTATATAGATATCCATAAGGTATTGATTGCAGAAAGTGAGCGACCCTAATTTAAATAGTCACACATTTTATGTAACAAAAAGCCGCTTTGTGTTTACAACATTTGTTATCTATTTTTATATTGTAAGAATAAAGCGTAACAATGTTAAAACAACTTTGTAAGTAGACTCAATGGGCACGGTATGCCTTTGGTATGCCCTCATACCGCTCGGCAATACCGACGCCACCCATGCGGTATGGGACGGTTTTGAGCGAGCACGGCAAAGATTGCCGATTCGGTATGGCTTGGTGAAGCAAAAGAGCCGTTGGTAACGGCTATAAAAGTAGTCGTTTGAAGGAGAATCCTCAAATGCGTAATCGGTCGTTGGTCTATTGACACATGTTTGTCTACAAGTAATATTGGGCGAGTTTGAAGCTTGGATTGGGAACACAAGTCAAGTATTTGGTACCGAAGGAAGATGAAGGAAGTGTCGAGGATCATGAGATGAAGGATGAAGTTATCCAAGCAAGCAATGAGACTACAGGAACCTTCTATACTTGCTATTTCGGAACCTTAGAGATAGTTATGTCTAACCTCTTATATTTTTATTTTTTTTTGAACGGCGGAGATTATATTAAAAAGTTAGCAGAAAGCTAACAAAACTTACAAACAAATAGCTAGGAGCGGGTTTTGAAGCCATGAGACCGGCTAGAAGTAGTCTTCCTATTTCTATGAACATACCAAGAAAAGAAAGATCGACAATAGAGTCTAGTAAAACATCTCACGAGGTCTCTTCGTATCAAACAAGCTAGCGTTCTGAACTTCCAAATCACCCAACATGTGGTCATCACAATAGCTTGAAGCGACAACTTCTTCGTTTTGAAATAGGAGCATTATCCACCCAAGTAATCATATCAGCCACATTTGAAAAAATAGGTAAATCTAAGTCACACCCTTTACCAATTCTCTTCCATATTAGATGAGAAGTGGGACACGAAAAGAAAATATGGTCAGAGTCTTCTAATTGAGAGGCATAAACGGAGCATAAAATAGAAAGGATATCGAGACCTTTATGATCCAGATTAACACGCGTGGGGAGCCTGTTCAATCTACACCTCCAAAAGAAGATGTTAACTTTTCTGCGAACGAATCGATTCCATAAGGTAGAAGTTGAGCCGTAGGGAGAATATGATGATCAATGGTGGAGCGGGCCTCTTTAACCGAAGTTAAGATCGGAGCTTCGACCATATCCATTTGTCCGGAGTTGAAGGCGAAAGTTGGAAACCATAAAGAACAATTCCAAATCAACGAGTTGAGAGCTTGAGATGCCGCTGAAAATTATTATGTCTCCATTCCAAGAACCATCGTTGTTACTCCATCGATTAGCTCTTGTGCAATCTTTGTCCAATTCAAAGAAAAAGGCGGGGATAGCGAAGCATCGGAGGAGATTCACCAATCCGTTTCTTTCCAAAATTTAGTATGCATACCGTTGCCTACGTTTGGAGAAAGCATGCGGGAGATGATGTTTTTCATGTAAAGTGTTTATAGTTCCCAGAATGTTTTTCCATATACCTTTGTTACGAGATCTATAACTTGTTGCCCAATCAAGACCAGCATCTTCACCATAGATAGATTTGATTACCTTAACCCAAAGAGCTTGATTGTCATTATGAAACCGCCATTTCCATTTGAGAATTAAAGCTTTGTTAAAAGCTTCAAGAGATCCAATATCCAAGCCACCATTTTCTTTATTGGCCAAGATCATCTTCCATTGAACCCAATGGATCTTCCTTTCGTTAGGTTCACAGCCCCAAAAAAATTTCGCTCTAAGGCTCTCTAAGTATTTGTTTACGATATCCAAGAACGAAAGATGGATGATGAGTGTCTAAATACTCATCATTTTGTACAATATAAAGCGCAAAATCATCGAAAACACTCAAAAATGCATCAAAATGATGAAAATATCACAAATCGAGTTTTATGTGTTTTAAATGCAAAATATCAAAATCGGATGAAAACGTATCAAATTTGCAAAATGGCGCTTTAGTCCCCAAGTTTCAAAATTTGTCAAAAACAGTCCTGGTATATCAAAATAAAGAAAATGTCATTTAAGGTCCATAGGATTCAAAAGTTGTTAAAACAAACCCTTGAAATATAAAATTTGCAAAACTACAACTTTGGTCCTCAACTTTGAAATTGGCGAAATGGCCCTGAAAATTGCAAAATGGCAAGTTTGGTCCTTATACTTTTGAGAGTGTCACTTTTGGTACCTTGAAACAACTTGGCGAGAATTGAGATATGGCCCTTGTATTTTCGAAATTGCAACTTAGGTCCTATAATTATTAAACCTTAAACCCTTTTGCCTTTGGTCATAATACCTTGGACCCTGTCAAATTGAATTTTGGACCCTTCCAACTATTAACTCTTGGGTCAAATGTGGTCAAAACACGGTTGGCGCCTAAAGTCTCCTTCTCAACCGCTTTCTGCAACTAAGCAATACCCCATCCCCTCCTCACCATCCACTCAAACTTGTTCCCTACCTCAACTAACATCCAAGAGTGCATTTAATGCTTCTTCCCCCCCCTCACTCAACCTCACTATCAAATACTTCATTTTGGCGCCAAAATCCTTTTCAATGGCCGGGATCATTTTGGTCATCCAATGGTGGAGATTAGTGATGGGATACAATCGAAAGAGATAGAAAGACCTTGGATTATAAAAGGAAGCAAGGAAGCAAGCAAAGTAGTAGACTTTTAGTTTAAAAATTCTCTTATGTCATTTTTCTATTTTATGTCTTAGTTTAATTCAAAAGCTGTAATAATTTGTTCCTAAGTGTTGAACTCAAGTATTTTCATCTGTGTAATCTATCTTGAACTTCAATTTCAAAGTTTGTTTAAGTTTCAAGTTTTCAAGCTACTGTTGAAATTTTCAGTTTCTAGTTTCTACATACAAGCTTTAAATAATCTTTTTCCATGTTCAAATAAGCTTGTTTAAGCTTGTTATAGCTTTTCATAAGCTCACATTTAAGTTTCTATCACTTTTGAATTTTGGTCAACTAAAGTCAAACTGAGCTCAAAATGGCAATGGAAATGGTCAATGGGTGATGCAGCATGGAAATGGGTTGATTTAGATTCATGTGGGTTGATATTTAGGATAGTGGGTCTCTGTTTCACTTGTATTCAAGCCATAGTGGCTTTGGACCTTTGTAAGTGATTTTCACAAAGTTTTATTGCATATACTGTTTCTGTAGTATAATCTGTTCAAACCTGTTTTAAGAGTTGTATTTAGGCTAAGTAAGTTTAGTTTGATCAATGGTTTATGCTTGTTTAGTGTTAGAATAGTTTCAATTTGCAAATCAGTGTAATAAGGGTGTGTTTGGAACAACTGTCATACTGTCTCAGAGGTGTATGCAGTGGTTTATGTCTGTTGGTTCATGTTTATTAAGCCTATTTGAACTCATTTGAGTCATGATCTTGGACCTGCAACTCTCATAGGTCAAACTTGTATCTTAATCTATCTCAAGTTCTTATCTGTTGTGATTTTGATTATCAAAGTCTTGATCGTGTTTAAATGTCATAGAGATAGATTACATTAGCTTTATTTGATCATAACACTTCATAATCGATTGCTTAAATTGTGTCCAAATCTCAACAAAGTCAACATTTCGCTTTTTGTTCAAAAGTCAAAATTGCAAAACCTGTTTTGGGCCAACTGCAAGGATTTATCATGAGCTCATCTTTGAGCCAATTTCGATGAGACTTGGCATTTAGAAACTTCAATGGTCTTTTACTTATCGCATTTTGTGGAATTTTGCAATTTATTTAAAAGCTCCAAACAAGCTCCTCTTTTGGGTGTCAAGTGCCCTGCTCCATGGGTCAGTATAAGCTGAGTGTTTCCTCAGTTTTATGCATGTTTGCACAGGGATTATTAGAGCTTCCCAGAGTCTAGTTTTTGGTATACTTAATCTCACCCAGGTCTAGTTTAAGTCTCTGTATTTTGTTTTTGGTTTCTAGCTTAATTAAGTGCTTATTCTGTGGCTGCAAGTAGCCCCTCAGATTCTGTTTTTAGCTTAAAGCTCATATCATCAAATCTGTGCTAGCTTGTGATTTAGAGGATTAGGATAGTTAAAACTTGTTCCATTTATGTTCTTTTATCATATTATAGCTTCTGTGTTTGTTTGGTAGCTTTTGGTACTCATTTGGCTTATTTAAGTGCTTATTTATAAGCCCTTGGCTTATCAGTTTCAAATTTCTGCACACAAGCCCCTGTTTTTCCAATTTTCCTAGCTTCCTAATATTATTTAAGAGTTTTCCTGAAATTTTCAAATTTTTCTAAGTTGATTTGCTATTTTTCTTAATTTAAAGTAGTTTTTAAGCATTTTTAATTAGCTTTTAATACAAAAAATTCAGAAAGGGTTCAAAAAAATTAAGTTTTATTTTTCTTAGGTTTAGATAAATATAAAAGTAAAAAGTAATTTTCTAGATTTTCATAGTTTATTTTGTAATTTTTAGTAATTTAATTAGTTTTAATAGTTTAAAATTCATAAAAATAGAAAAATATTCAGAAAAATACAAAAATAGTTTTGAAAATTCTATTTTGATATTTTAGACTTTTCCATTTCATAATTTTATTTTTCTAGCTTTATTTCCTATTTTCTTGTATTTTAGGTAATTATTTAATAGTTAAAAATAGTTTTAATTAATAATAATTAGATAATTAGTTATAAAAATAATTTTCTTTTCTAAAATTTTCTTTTATCATTAGTATTGTAAAAATATCATTTTCATATTTTAGGGTTAATATTGTGTAGGTTTCACGTTTTTATTTGTACGTCGTAGTTTTTAATTCGCTTTTATAAAACATAAAACAAAAACACCATTTTAAAAATAGTGATAGCGTTTATTTAATAGTTTTATCTTTTAATTTTCTTTAATTTGCATTTAAGCCATTGTAATTTGTTGGCTTTTTTCGTAGTTATAATATCATTCAAATCTCTTTTCATTCAAATTCCTCGATCACTTTACGTTTGATAATCCATTGCATAGCTCATTGGGACATAACGACCGGGAGACCCTATACTCCTCGGATCTTCATTGAGTTCGGTCTGAGCCGTTTTAAGCTTGTTACGGTCTGCCATTCACAAGTGGCAGGCTTGAGTGATAAAGCTTGACTGTTCGGGAGCGAATCAATGGACATATAATAAATTCCTAAAGAGCCTAGAACTGATTTTAATAGCGTCGCTCTACCCCCAATAGATAGCATTTTTACCTTCCATAATGATAGTTTCGATGTGAAACTATCAATAATGGTTTTCCATCCGATTCTTCTAGACATATTAGCACCCACCGGGAGACCTAAATACACAAAGGAATTTACATGCTTGACAACTGTAAGATGAGCATATTCGTCTCGGTGTTTTAGGGACTCAACGCCAAAAGATTAGATTTATGAAGGTTTATTTTAAACCGAGACCATGTGGAAGCAACGGAGGATATCAATGATGCGAACTATATTATTTCGCTCCATTCACCCAAAAATGACGTCATCGCATAAAACAAATGAGTAAGATGAAAACTAGCGTCACCCAACTTGATACCTGGTATAAACTCTTGAAACCGCATCTTCAATGGCGACATGCAGCCTTCCATAGCTAGAATAAAGAGAAAGCGGAGAAAGAGGATCGCCTTGTTTTAGACCTCTTTAATTTGGAATTCTTGATTGGACTCCGTTAACTAGAATGGAAGAACGAGAAGTACTTAGACAAGCATGAATCCAACCCGCCATTTCTTAGAAAATCCCATAAATTCCGAATTCTTTGTAGATGGTTCCAAGAAAGAGAATCAAATGCTTTTTCAAAGTCAATTTTAAAAGCATTAGTTTTTCTTCTTCATTTTACACCAATCAACCGCTTCATTTACAATCAAAGACCCATCCAAAATCTGTCTACCCTTGATGAAAGCGATCGATTTAAGCGATCACCGAGTTCAACACTTTTGATGAGCGAATGGCTAGGATTTTAGCTATGATTTTGTATTGTAACCCTATAAGAGTGATAGGCCTATAGTCTTTGATATCAACAGGATTGCTCACTTTGGGAATAAGCGTGATAAAGAAGAGTTGCATCCTTTGGGATGCAAGATGTCTGAAAAATTCCTCAACAAAGCGAAGACGTCCGGATGGAGTAAGTCCCAAAATCGTTTCAAAAGAAAAGTGAATCCGTGCGGGCGGGGCTTTATCATTCCGCATTCCCGCATCGCTTGTCGAACCTCTTCAAGAGAAGGAGATGCATCAAGCATGTTGCATTGATCCGGTTAAGGTGTTTAAAGAATCACTTCGGTCTTGGATTGCGCCTCTGAAAAATGATCAAATTTTTCTTGAAATATTCCATGAAAGTTGTTTTACATTCGAGGATTTGAGATCCAAGCTCCATTCAATCTAATTCCTCTAATTGCTAATTGCCTTCTTTTTTGCTTGAGAATGCCATGGTAGTATTTCGAGTTTTCGTCACCCTCTATAGACCATTTAATTTTTGCTTTCTGAGAAATATCTTGTAATTCGAGATGTTCAATTTCCAGCAAACGCTTATGAATTTTACCTCTTTCTTCTACAATGTTCGAAGACCTGAGACCATCATCAATGAGCTTATCGATCACGAGAATCCTGTCCTGAATCAGATTCTTCTCTTCAGATTTTTTGTGTCTGAATTCAAGATTCCAAGCCTTGATTTTAAACTTTAAAAGCTTAAGTTTATCTTTGAAGATAATAAGCTTATTTTGATTATTATCAGCCGAATGCTCAACCCAGAATTTTCTGATCATAGAATCAAATCCGTCAATATCGTCCGTGAGTCAAAAATTTGAACGGATAAGGACCATAGTCCGATTGTCAACTTTAAGAAGAATGGGCCGATGATCGAGATTCGCCTATCCGAGCGGTGACACTAATATCGGAAAAATCAAAAACTTGGTTGAAACAAGAAATCGATCAAGTTTAGACATCTTATCACCACTTTTAGTTATTCTAGTAAATCAATCCACCCATCCGAACGTCCTCCAAACCACAATTAGCAATAAAATCATTGAAGTGGTTGGTGATGTTTGACAAAAGCGAGCCAATTCTTTCGTCGGAAGATCGAACAACATTGAAATCTCCAAACAGGATAAAATTACGGATTTTGAGCTATGAGCGATGCAATAGAACGCCAAAGAGTTTGTTTTGCTTGAACGTTTGGGAGCATAAATATTTACCATAAAGCAAGGAAGGTTATAAGCGATCCAAACACCTTGAGTAATGACATAATTATCTCGAACACCAAACCTTACTTTTAACGAAAGTGGAAGGATCTCGGATGGAGATAATACCACCCGAGTGGCCACGAGCTGAACTAGAAGCAAAGTCGAATTGAAAGTTACCCCAAACACCACGAATTTTTTGAAGATCCATTCTAGTTAGAAGAGTTTCTTGTATGCCTAAGAAGTTGATGTTATTCATTCTACATAATCGATTAATGAGAACTCGTTTAGATTTGCCGCCTATTCATTGTCTAACCTCTTATATAGTTGCATTATTCTATGAAAAAACAAATTTGTTTGCTTAAGATATAATTATGAATATAAAAAGTAAAAAAATAAAATTATGTGAGGTATGGAATCATGGTTGCCACTAGAAAAGTATAGTGAGGTATGAGATGAGGTAGAATGATATTATTGGTGATTAGTGAGTTATAGTTGAAGTATGGGATCATGGTTGCCAGTACCCTAACATCATAAAAACTAGCTAAAATATATGATAATTCTCATAAGATAAAAAGAGGAAATTAATAATGGACTTACTGACTTCATCGCCATGATAAAAATAAGAATAGAGGAACATGAACACTTTTTTGTGAGTGTGGGAGCAGCATGACACCTCCACCGCAAATAGTTTAGCACCCCATCACTAACACGGAGGTTCACTTGTGCCTACTTCGGGCTATCTAATAAGATAGTCGTTTTGGGTTTAGTCGGCTCCCAATATCGAGTCGAAAGCCCCAAGTAACCCCCAAAAAAGCCATTGATACTTTCATACTTCACAACTTAAATCTTAATTCGTTGGAGCCAAAAAGCTTACGCATATACGGGGATCGAAGACGGATAATTTTCTCTTTTAAAGTTACGTAGAGATGGTGAGATGTACACGTGGCCAAAATGGGGTATCCCAGCCATGACCATTTGCGACCTTGTAGCACATTTTAAGAACATTTTCGTATCATGCGTTCATACGTGTGACTATAATTAGAGAGTATAAGGTTGTAACGTTGAGAAGATTGGGTATGATATGCAGGAAGCAGACTACGTGACAATTTGATCGATGCATTTATAAAAATTATACAAATCGAGGAACATAAAGTCGAGTTTTTTTACTAAGATTAACACTACGCTGCAAAATTTCATGGGTGTCTCGAAACCCTCAGAACCCACCTCGATTCCGTCCTGATGATACGTTTATTTGTGTGTGTGTGTGTGTGAAGAGTGAAAAATTTTGTATAGTAGCCTTAAAGACGCATTCAGTCAGTCATACATTCCTACTTTGAGTACTTTCTATGTTTTCATTTACGAGGGGAAGGTCTTGATAGAATTGGAAAAGACTTTGAAACAATATAACTATAGTTTTAAATTTTCTTGAATTGTGCCTGAGATGTCTTATTGCTTTACTTCTTAAACATTAATCTAGTTAATGCGATAAAAACATTTAACTATGGATTACGTCGATAATGTTTATTCTTATGATGATTTTTTAGTAAACAAATTATTGCCTTTTGTAAATCTAAGGTACTTGATTTATAATTTTGGATTACTATTGCTAATGAAAACTGGCACATTATATATGCCATATCATTTTCATAGTAAAACAAAAATATTCGTTCGCCATTAACAAAAAACTATCCATTTGTAAAGAATGACTTGTTTTACAACAGCATCACAAAACTAGATATTCAGCAAAGTAATACGGGGTAAATATATGAACCAGCTGTCCAAAAAGAAATAGATTTTAGCCATCTTAAATACATTCTTGAAGAAGTTCATGAGGAACAAGTAAATTATTCATGAATATTAAAGATTCGCCAAAGAATTTAAAGGGACATTCACCAAGCCGCGTAATTTATATGCGCCAATTAAGTCACGATATGAATTCTAAATATGCTCTTAATTATATTGAAACGCGATTTTATTTTATTCTTTTAACTGCATATTTGTTAAAACTATATGAATACTCACACAAAAGCAGCGATGTAAGTGACAAATAATTATACTCGTGAAACTTGTGGTTCGGTGTGACTTTTGATGTAACACTTACGGGTTTAATTTGTAATAATTAGAAAATACTATATGTTTATAAACAAAAATGATAAAAGTTTGATAATTAAACAATATTTAAAATATTAATTTAGTGATGGATGCTATTACTATTTTTAGTTAAGGGTATCATGGGATTTACACACAACTCAAATCTAAGAACTTTAAGTTTAAAGAAAATAATGCATGCATTATAAGTAGTATAAATAAGATTAACAAGATGCTAGATAAACAAAACAAGCTACAAACACTTTTTATATGATGGCAACTTATTGCAAAGTTATATCACCTACCTATGAGTTGATGGGTCAATCACATACTAATAAAATTAAGAATGTCAAAAAATCATGACTGATGGGGACACAATTTGACTAGGAATCCTCGATTTAACGGGGATGAGGACAAGGACGAGGAATCTCTAAATTTTGTAACGGGTATGGGGCGAGGATGGGATAGCATCAATCCCAAACCCGAACCCGATCCCGAATTTTAAATATATAAATATATGAAAATTATATGTATATTCATACTCGTATAACATTTACTTTATATGTGTATTTTTATGAGCATTGACATGTGATATATAACTATAGAAAAATGCTAACGACATCCGTTAGGGTTGTTGATAACAACAAACTTTTCACAAAATTCACTAATATTAAGACATAGTGAGAAATATGCTTCGCCTTTTTCGCTAACATGACCAATAAAAAGAGTGAATTGAATTTGTGTATCAGAAATTTTAGGAGATATTTGGTAATTTTAGATTATTTTGAATGATTTTATTTAGACATGGTGCATTGTCTTAGCTAAATTTTGAAAACTAGTTGTTAACAACAACCATAATATATCGTGTCTCGTATTATTATTTTTTTTGTAATATAAAAATTAAACACTAATTACTATATATTACTTAACAAATGTTTTGTCCGAATACAAACATACAATGCACGTTATTCTTATATCATATGTGTTGTCTCAAGATCTCACGATGCTTTGAAGTTGGATTAACATTGTAACTAATTTAAGTATGGGTGATGTACGTTTTTTGAGATACTTTAAGGGTCATATTTTTTATATTTTCGATGAGTTTGTATTTTTATATTTACTTGATAACTATAAAAAAATATCTATGAATCCCCATGAGGACTATCCCCGTTATGTTAAAAAATTCCCCGATCAGGTTGGGGGTAGGATGAGGATGGGAGTTGTAACACCCCAACCCGACAAGTGGAAGTCTTTTATTAAAATCATGAAAAGTTACAAAACATAAGTCTCCCAAAAGGTCCAAAACATAACCAACAACTGAAATGAAATACTCCAAAATACTGAATCAAATGGTAGTTCAAAATGCAAAAGTCCAATAATGAGGGTTCACTAAGGTAGGTCTTCCATTCCTACTCTCGAATCCCATATCCCTACTCCCGACTAAATACTGCCGCATGGAAAAAGCGGTGAGCTAACTTCGATGAACAAATATAAACAAATATGTGAGCGATAATCAAATCGAAATAAATAAGAAAAGTCGTAACAAATAACATAACCAAATGGAAGTCCCAATGAATAATAAACATGGTAATATGAAGAATAATCAAAGTAATCAAATGAACTGAAGTAAGAGAGGGCATGGTAGTCAAATGAATCACATATGAATTCTGAGTGAACAATTAGTCAAATGAATAACTGAATAGGCATAGCAAACGAATGAATAAGAATGCCAGATAGTCACATAGTCATATAATCATAATATTGTCACGAGCTCAATACTAAAGGAGATACTCCAATAGCCAAATATATCCAATCACATATCATATTCCGTATCTGTCAAAATCGTATCAAATTCCATATCAAATATCGTGTCAATCATATCAAATTGTCCATAGGAGTTGCGAGACTCGGATGTATAAAATCGTGAGGGTGTATTGCACACACTCACTACATCACCAAAATTGAACCGAATACCTAGGATGCATCCATACGCTCCACGAAAAACAAATCAAATAAACATATGCCGGTTCGAGATTGTACATACGTATTCATAATGGCCAAGTGTACACATATCATAATCATATCAAAGGGAACGTCGTGGACTAATCACACCGCCACGAGATAATGTCATGCCATTGGTGCATCGGTGACATGGCCATGGTACCTACATGGCTAGTTAGCTCGGGCAAATGAATGAAACGAATCATATCATAGCCTATCCATAATCACATCATATCCAAACAGATCATATCAACAGAACGAAATCATATCAAAGTAAAGTATCTCAACCGGATATCATAGTAAACGAAATAACTAAAGGAATATCAAATCAGATGATCATCTCAAAGCGAATCATATCAAACGGATCATATTGAATCAAAGCAAAGCGAATACGAATTGAATATCAAGTATGAACAAGAGTCATGAGAGAAAAGAAGTGTCATTACTGAAATGATGGAATATATGTACCTCAAAGTGTGTGCAAGCGAGCAAAGCACATAAATCAAATCACCTCTCCCTCTTTACAATATATATAGAAAATATAGTCACATATCAAAAACGTATTCATTTCATAAGCTTCTCTTAATTTTATAGGTCTTTTACTTATTGGTATTTTTATTGTGTCTTTTATTTCTTTAACTTTACATATGGACCAGTTTTATAAGAATTTGGTGTTGTTTAAGTCGTATTTTCTCATATCCTATTTTACATCAAGATAAGTAATTTACTTCATTGATTTCATTATGTCTTCGATTGTATGTGTGTATGCTTGCATGTTTAACATGTCCAGCTAAATTTCTTGTGTGTTTACTTAGAACTATGAAACCTGGTTATTAATTATTGATTGGTTGTCTCTTATCTTAATTGTAATTGGCTTAGGAGTGCATTAGGCCATCGTTGTGTTTTTAATGCTTGAGTAATCTTTGTGAACCTTAATTTATACTCACTTAGCGAACGTAGACTAAACATCCAAAGATAACCTTAGAGTTAGTTTATGAATCCTAGAGATTTTGTAGACAATAACCTTAAGGTAGTCTCAAAGAGTTAGGGATAAAGCATACCCTACGACCTTATAAAACACAACACGTTAAGAATAAGGACGTGACAATTCAACCACCAATAAAAGATAACTAGGAGTAATAGTATCTAGGTAGACACATTTTAATCATCATACGAGCACACATCAATAGACATAAGACTACCCATTAGTTTAGATAATTAGATAGTAGAGTAATCGGTAGAAGTATCAAACCCCAAATCTAAACCCGAGATTTTACCTTAGCTTTCTAAAAAATATAAAAGATAAAAAAATAATCATCCTCAACCTCAAACCTTAGCGTAGTACATCTCTCACTAGCATTCCTATTCCCTAGAGAACGATATCAATACCCGAAGCTTACCCAATACTACACTACAACAATTAGGTTCACTACCTAGGGTGTTGAAAAACTTGCTCGACGAAAAGAAATTTCCTTTGACCCCGAACGCGTTATACGCGCATCATCATTCGACGTACATTATAATCACATTATTCATACCTGAAGTGATATACATCGAATGTAAACTTACAATTAGTAATTTGGTTATGTAAACTTTTACGTCGCATTTTATAATTGCCATTATCAAAACCTAAATAGACCGTAAATATAAATAACGTTTTTACGTGATATTTGTATTAGCAACGTTTACTAACGACCCTATAATACTCAGATGTAAACACCCACCGCGATACGCGGGTCTTAAATCCTCGTTATGCGAGATAAGGCAAAATAAAAGACAAATATAATTTAAATTATCGTTTATGTTTAAATTTCTTAAGTTTTGGTTTTCATCTATAAATGTTGTTATTGTAAAAAAATGGCTTACAAAGCGTTGATTATTCGCTGCCTAAGCGTTAATGGGTTATCAATCTTTCCTATTTGTGTAAATTGGTCAACCGTGATCAACGATCGTCAACGACTGGTCAACAATGGTCAAACTTGCCGAAAACCTACAAATTTTTGCCGAAAATACCCAAATCTTGTCGTAAAATAGCTTTAATTACTTATAGTCGTTGTTTATACCTATTACAAAATGTTTCTTTTAAGAAAATCTTGTCGAAAACCTAAAACTCATGAAAATGCCCAAACTTGCTAAAATGCCAACCCGATTAATCACCGTTTAATAATGCCTAGACAGATTACAATCTACAAAAAAGTCGACCGTCCGACCATCGATTCACGATTTTTACAACCTTGATTGATATCTTTTATTTATATTGTAATCTTTTGAAGTAGTGAATTTTTAATTTTGAATAAATTTGTTTAAGAAAATATATGTTAATAGTGAAGTTGTTGATCTCATTACATCTGTTTGGTGGTGATATTGTCTTTGGGTGAAAAGTCGATGTGATGTTGTAATAATATTATTATTATTTTGTTGAACGGTGAAACGTTGTCGGTAATAATTAAGGGTGGAAACGAGCCGAGACGAGCTCGACCTCGCCAGAGCTCGAGCTCGGCTCGTTTATATATATAAAGCTCGAGCTCGGGCTCGAGCTCGTTACGATCCTCATATTTGAGCTCGAGCTCGGCTTGTGAAAATTTTCACAAGCTCGAGCTCGGCTCGGGCTCGAATAATTCTATGATGTGTTAAAGAAAACAAAGTTCAAATGGAGCTCGGCTCATTAATTACATAAGGCTCGAGCTCGTTTACTACTTTTAAGCTCGTTTATACGTATAGACAATATATATAGATATATATCTCTATGGCTCGTTTAGGCTCACGAGCCTACTCGAGCTTTTGTACAAAGCTCGGGCTCGAGCTCGATTAGTAAATGAGCCCAATATTAGGCTCGAGCTCATTTAAGCTCGGCCCGTTCGAGTTTTTACCGATCCGATCCCAGTTTTCACGCGGCTCGGCTCGTTTCCACCCCTAGTAATAATATTCATGCTTAAATGCGCAAAGACGGTGTTTCTTCGGCGTCTTATACCTTTGTGAAATATTAAAATTATCCGACTTGATTTGCTAGCAACATTTATTGAGAGAGAAGGAAAAAAATACATGTTTAGACGTAATGAGTTCATTTACATATACCATAAAAACCTATGGATAATATTATAAAATTATCCGACTTGATTTGCTAGCAACATTTATTAAAATTATCCGACTTGACAAAGCTCGACGTAATGAGTTCTTTTACATATAATACCATAAAAAAAATACGTGTTTGTGACCTGTAGATAGTTGCTAATTTTTTATATATAATATGAAATGAGTTCATTTACATATACCTTAAAAACCTTGCATATAAATGAATAATTATAGTCACTGAATTTTTTAATCAAATAACAAACTCATGTTCATTTGTTATGAAAAAAAGTACCATCATCTGGTGCCAAAAATGTTACAATTAAAAGTATAGATACATTAAATCATCATCATCGACAATTTTTGGCTGGTTTTTATAAAATGTAGTAGTGTTCTTTTTACATGACTGTGCGTTGACCATGTCAAAGGGCCAAATATGATATGATAGTTGATACTAAGATGATTCATTTATATATTTTATCGAGAGTTTTATCACTTTATGACTATGATTTGACCATGTTAGAGGTCTAGCTGTTTGTGTACACAAAACAAGAAATAATACTTGGGAGCAAAAAAGAAAGAAAATGACAAGCTAGGAAGAGAGGATCTTGTGAAGATGCTTTATATAACATCAGACATAAAAGACCCCAAATTGAAAAGAAACAGATTAACAACAAAACTGTCAACGAACAAATAGGAACGCATAATGCACATGTAAGTTTTCTGCTAGTTTCTTTTTCTTATACACTGCATGAATAATAACAGCAAATAATTATTCTTGAAATTTATGATTTTGATTGTGTGTTGAATTTGTAGTCATTGAGAGAGAGAAAGTTTATGAGCGGTAAAAGAAAAAAATATAAAATGTGAGGGATTAAACAATATTTACATTATTAAATTAGTAGTAGATGTTGTTATCATTTTTAATTAAAGATATGTAAAAAGAAAATTGAAATTTAAAAGGGTACTTTGAGTATAACACAGTTTTTTAAGTTTTATATAAAAGTTATTCGTATTTTATATATAGTATAGATAATCAAGTGTAAATTAAAAATAAAATAAAATGTCCTTGTGGTATCTCATTTTTCGCACCCCGTGTCACTCACAAACTTTAAGTACAAAAAATTTTCTTCCTTTTCACACTTTTGCACAATTTATGTGATTTTCACTAACGACTATTACAAAATCCTGATAGCCACTGTTCCACTTGAGGGTATTTTAGTCATTTTACATTTTGTCACTGTTAGCCACTATTTCATGCTAGTCCTAAGAAAGCCTTTATATAAGCTACCAAACCTTTTTTTCTCATTAATTTACTCACCACTACCGATCAAAAGTCACACATACTTAAGAACCCTTAATTCAAAGAAGATACAAAAATTGAAAGATGGTTATACGTTGATGTGGTAAAGTAGCAAAACTCAAAACGTCATGGATGGCGAAATCCTAATCGAAGGTTCTTGTCTTGCCCGACTGGTAAGACTCCTTATTCATAATTCCATTGTGTTATATACACTAATGTGACTCGATGTGTCTTGTATGTATGATATAGGGTTCTGGCTATGGTTTCATCATCGATGAGATCTCCCAATTAGCCAAAGAGCTCTCGCTATTATTCATGGCCTTTTGAGGGCTAGGAATGACCTAGAAGAGGACCCGGAGGAGCAGATTGTCTGTTGAGAGAGTAAGAGCGATTGGTCGAAGCTAAAGAAAATGCATGTTCGTAGCTTGTGTTTTGGTCTTTGTTGTGCACAAGTTTTGCTAGTTTGGTTGTGAGATGTGGATCCTTTTGGTGTGAATGTAGTAGTTTAAGTCGTTTGTATTTGGGTATGTTTATTTGGGATGTAGTTAATCCGGTTTTGGAATGACTCGTTGAATGCTAATATATTATTAATGCTTTTGCGAGACTTGTTCATTTAGTTGCTATATTGGTCAAATTTGACAATGTCTATATAATGGGTTAATTTGAGATCATTTGTTGGTATATAATGTATTTTGAGCTCGATTGACTAAGATTGTCAAAGAAAAACTTTGGCTATTATATTTGACTAGTTGGTATACAATGGGTAATTTTGTTCGTAATTTTGAAAGATGGTAATCATGTAGTTTTGTTGGTAACTTTGAAGTTCTTGTGGAAGTTTTATTGGTTTTGGGTTTGGTGATGGTGTGGGCGATACATAATTAGTATCTGGTGTTGGTGATGTAGAAGTTGTGGTGGTATATGTGAGTTTAGTAAGAATTTGGTGGAGGAGGAGGAGGAGTGTTTGGGTATGTGTTGAAGATGAAGAATTGTCGATGTGATGAGTGTATGGGATAAAGGAAGTAGGACTGCTTGAGATATGTGAGTGTGAATCATTGAAAATTTGAGTAGAGTTTGATGGTGTGGGAATGTGAAAGTGCCACTAATGTTGACTTATGTAAGTCAACATAACATATTTTTAGGCATGCATAGAATTAGAAGGCATAAACTTGCCAAAGTTAAAGCCAATAATGCATCCAAATAAATTGTTTGACTCTGAAACCATGACTATTGTCTAACAACCATAACACTATTACAAACATATTAATTGTCTTAAACAACTCACAAATTGTTTATCTTAGTCATACATTAAGCCACTCAAACTGCAGCTTCTTTGGTAGCCCTTCTGTTACTCTTTCTCCTTTGACTACCAACATCTTGAGTTAATTGTTACTCATTTTTTCTCCTTTGACTACCAACCTCTTTGGTTGATTGTGTCTCTTTTGGCTGAGTTGGTCATGCCTCAACTTAACTGACTTGGTCATGCCTCAACATCTACAACACCCTCACTTCTTGCCTTTTTCTTACCTTTCCCATTTGCTTGCTTCTATTTTAGACATGTACATGCTCTTTTGTTGTGACCCTTTGTACTATATTTACTACAAGTGATAGTCTTTCCTAATGTGTTAGATCATGTCTTAAATTTATAAACTGCAAACTATTCGCCCCATAACCCAATATGCATTCCCCTCCCGCCCCGCCCCACCCCTAAAAGTTCGGGTTTCCTCATTGAGTCCAGGTTTTTTTCCCATCCATAAAATATACCCATTACCGTTTCTTATCCTTTCACTAACCATCCCCAAATATTATTAGGGGGTGTTTGTTTAAGTTTATATGTAGGCTTATGAGCTTATTTCGTTTCAGCTTATATTTCATAAGCCATAATTTTTTGGCTTATTTTACGACTTTTGTGCTTATATGGGTTTATCATATAACAATAAGCTTAGCGCACAAGTCTCAAAATAAGCCGGAAAATTGAGGCTTATGAAATATAAACCGAAACGCAAATAAGCTACATATGGGTGTGTTTGGCTAAGGGGCTTAAATTTCAAAAGCCCCCCTATAAGCCTCGTTTGGCGTAAAGGCTTATACGAGGCTTTTGAAATTATAAGCCCCTACCCCAAAGATGAGGCTAAAAATTTTATAAGCCCCAAATATAGGTCTCGTTGGTATCAAATTACTTAATTACCAACAAAAATATTTAATATATACATATGTTTATTTAATTATATGTCTTTTTTAGTAATTTTACAATAATAAGTCTCAACTTAAACTAATTTTTCAAACATTTTATGAAAATAAAAATTCTAGTTTCGACTTATAAATAAGCCTCAGCCCCGGCCCTTGCACCAAACATACCCGTAAGCTTAAACAAACACCCCTTTAATCTAACGATATCTCTTTTTAGAAAGCAAAGGGCCTTACCAAACACATCTAGGTATAAAAAACTAAAAATAAAAGAATCCTGTAGAGTATAATAGTATTAATTAATTGATTCATTTCCTCCTCCTCCTCTTCACATTCCAGCCATGGCGAGTGGGTCTTGTTTCCTGGCAAAGAAGTTCCAATAATTAGTAATGATACAGTTAAATGGTTAACTGTTCGTGTTCCTTCAACCTCCATTAATATTCAACCGTCACCTCATCAGCTTCTTCATACTCCACCAATAAATGACGCTTCATCTATGTCTGTCATACTACGAGGTCATCATGATGATTCCACTTCCACTACTTATTTTATATGGTATAACTTTGAACCTAGCTTATGCATTTATTATTTCCTTAAATTCCCTTAACTCACTTGTATATATATTTTTCGTGGCTATGTAAATATATAAAAGGGTTAATTGCCTAGGTTACCATTTTTATATAGTTTTGTGTTATGGACTTTTTTTTCCTAATAAAATACAAAATCTTTGAGTTTGCGTTTTTCTGTATCCGATGACAAATATATTGGTACCGAGGGTTAAATGTTCATTTTCACGAGCTAAATATACATAAAAGCACGAATATAAAAGTTTTGGATCTAATAAGAAAATAAAGTCTACCACACAAAACTATAAAAATGGTAAGTTAGATACACTCTATGATAAGATTTGGACTTTCATGTATGATAAAAGAATATTTCTATTAGATGAACAAAAGTTTATATCTAATATTTAACTAAAAATGACATGGTGTTTTCGTGGAATGCCATGTATATAACTGTTAATGCGTGGATTTTATAAGTATAAAGAGCTTGCGTGTATGACATCGACAGAGATATACTAAGTACAGACAATATATCAATATTTTTTGAGCTATCTGTATGATAATGGAACATTTAGGAAAGTTTGTTGTATGATACCCGCTGATGATCATTCTACTACTTAATTTTTTGTGGTATAACCTTTAACCTAATGCATTTTATATTATATTAGTCTCTTTGTTATGTAGGTTTACATTGTATACTTCTACCATCGGTAATAATAAATGTGGATATACTTGTTCAAGTATTAGTGGCGGAACCACGACTAAAAGTGAGAGAGTGCACGTACAGTTTTTCACGGTTTTCCTAAAACTGTAATATAAAGGAATTAAAAGATTTGA